>NW_021694934.1:0-27131 GCF_005281655.2 Nylanderia fulva
CTTGGATCACAGTAAGAGACAGATCGGTGGGAATAGCACTGCTGGACCTGCTACGTTCACGGAGAGTGTCATACTGACCTCGAAACGCCAGATGTGGTACGCCGGCTTGGACAGATATCGAAAGCACGGAATGCAAGCAAATCGCCATCGAACGGGACGGTCGTGTGCGATTTGTATCTTCGCGCACCGCATCCTCGCGAAAAATCATCGAGGTCTCTTTGTGAAATAAGGATATCCGCCAATATCGAAATTAAGGCGACTTTTCAATTTTTATATAAGAAAATTCAGAGAGATGTCAGCGAATTAGGTCGATGAAATTTAATTCTTCATAAAAAAAATGTATAAATTTGTACGAAAATTTTCTGTAAACTTAATAATTATTATTATGTTATTAATGGAATATGTATGCATCCAACGAACGTTAGATGCGATAGAATGAATTTTTCTCCCATTACTGGTGTATCTCATCCCGTGACGATTGGATTCTGCGAATGTATATATATGTTAAATTTCAATTAAATGCAATCACAGTGCCGCTTCGAATAGCGCTCGTCGAATAGCAACCGTCGCTTCGTTAAATAGCAATAATCTCGGCCGGTGCAAGGCTATAAAGCGCAACCGAAATAGACTATGTCGAGGCCGCCTCGCCATGTACGATCATTGTTAACGATAACAATAATTCAATAACCAATTTCATTTTAGCTCTGTAATTAATTTACCAGAGATGGCAATCGATTTTAACACAATAGCGACGTTTTGAAGTTGGGTAGAAAAAATCGGTTGTACGTAGAATTGTTTCGATGCAGAAATGCACGAGGGATGAGGTGATTCTTTAGCAGCCAACAAAAGGCGCGACGAATCATTGCGACTCTCTCGGTATATCTTAATTACTTACACGAAAATACTACCTGTTTTCGCGTTCATGTTTATTTACGTTCATCAGTGACGTGTGACGCGGGATGTAGTAAGAGGCAGTGAAAGGGAAATAAAGTATATGAGGATAAGATCCAGGAACATTATCGAGGACAAGACTAACAGATTATCATGGAAGCATGCGATATTACGAAAAGTTATACATTTTTTTGCGCCATTTAGATTTTATCGTATTACCGCATTATTATTTTAATCTTTTTCTAGACCTTGTGTATCGAACCAGGTTTAAATATGAGAACATAGTTTTCTCAAAAATGTTAATTGAAAACATTTACTATATATATCTAGATTTTTTTCTACAAATTTTAGAGGCTAAGAAAAGGATGTTAACAATTTTATTTCACATTTTAATTGTCAAATTAATTATGTTGTGTAACTTTTGATTTGTATTTGCTATCAAGTATCTATTATTGAAGTGAATATTCGCAAGATGAGAAGTTTGCAATAGAAAGAGAGAGGTAAAAGGAGAGAATTGAAATTCGTCAGGACCAGTCGGGCATCTAGGGACAACGATGACAGGTCCTGAAGGATGAAGCATAGAGATGGGTTACGTGCCTGCCATATTGGTCGAAATAATAGCCTTGGAGGTCTAAATAGATAACCTTGGGGATCCTTGCATCGGCGAAGGTTTGCAAGGTGGATCGCGTACGCCCACCGCATCGCGAAGTATATAGAATAAATACATGCATTCTAAACCCTTTCTCGAGCGCGTCCGTGCTCTCACACGCATGAATTATGCATGCGAGTGTATATATATTTATTATATGCGTGTATGTGTTTGCAAAAAAAAAAAAAATAATACCGCGATTTCGAATTTTATCGTCGCATTCTTTCGCCAGGCGAATAAGGACGAGGTGTCCTTGTTTCGGCGAGATGGATGGTTTATCGTCCGCGCCTCGTCAGGATGTAACGATCCCTCGTTGGAGGAAAACTGCATTCGTCGCGAGCCAGAATTTACGACGTGGAGTCGTTAAAATTGATTACGATATAATAATAATAATAATATGTATGTGCAAGCACGCGCGAAAAATTGATGGAATAATGTTATTTTAATAGCTGAAGAACAGCATCGACGCGAATTTTTCTGATAAAGTTAACGAGGGAAACATCGTCACTTTACGTCGTATTTCGTTTCTTCTGAAAAAAGGAGATTATACTTGACAAATATTTTTGTCGACTCTTTAAAAAAATCGCCTCATTCCTTAATCCTAAAATATCTTCAGATGCATTTCAATTACATGCCGGAACTTTGTAAGTCTTTTTTTTGTCATAAAACCGATCAAATAATTATTATGCACTATTTTTGTATAGAACTGTATATATTGCTTCCGCAAAATTAGCGGCTTATCGATCGTCTTCGCTTAACAAAGGTCGAGTTTACGACCTTGCAATTAAGTTCTTGACCCCGGGATGAACTTACGAAAAATCCCAGCTATATACATACAATGGCGTGAGATTCGCGAAACACAAAGATACCGGCGCGCACATCATCGTGCTCTGCTAATGAGAAGTTAATGGCGTGGCCGGTGTCTGTCTGAAGTGGAAGCGGCGTTACTTTACTTTGGAAGGGATGTCTTCAGACACTCGGGCAACGAGCTGCTAAAGAGCTCCTTGCCGCGTAACGCAAAGGGAGCCGCGCAGACTCCGCGTTCCGTTCTTTCTTAATTCAAAGATAGATGAGTCGACGGCACTCGCGAAATTGGCTCGGAGAAAGTATTTTCTCGTTAACGTTAATTCACGCGCCTCTTCTGCGAGCTGAACCATGTGCGAAACATCGTGAGAATTTTCATATTTTTGAATAAAAAGAAGTGGAAAAAATATGAATTCAAACTTTCTTTCAAATTGTTGCAGCTGAATCTCGGGATTGTATAGGTGATGTCTTTCAAGACGAGAAGTGCAAATAAAAGCATAAATTATAAATGTCTTATGTTTATCTACATCTTTTATTTTGTATAATGATAGCCATTTATACTATATTAATCATGTCACATCTTTTTACCCTCTTAAAATTACATACAATAAAAAGTATTTCGCCACTCACCAATATCGATGCGTACGAGTGGAATTTTATAGTACGATATTGATCAGTAAAATATAAATAAATTCAAATTAAAATAATGTTAAAAGTAATTAATATTTTCAATTTAATTACACGCAGTTTTTTTATTTGTTTTAAAATCAGATCTTTTCTGTTCTTAAATTAGATATTTGAAAAATTCTGGAAAAAATATTCTTAGATATAAATTAAAAAATTTTAATCTAATACAAGTAATACATAATTATACATGAAGCTATCTTTCTAAAAATCACGAGATGATGTTTCTTCCAATTGTTCCGTTTAGTATGCATCATTTGATCACGAGATAATAATTGTATTAATCAATGTGATTTGACATTTTATGTCATGTCTTTGCTAATAATCGACATCATGTTAATTGTTACCGAAACGTTCCACGTGGTGCAATGAAATTCAGTCGGACGTGAAATGAGCCCTGACGTCTCTTCGTGAGTCTACCGTCCGCGAACGGTGTTTCCCGCTCGCACGAGCTCGTTAAGAGAGGAAAAACGCGGCGGAAGAAACTGGTCTCGGGCATTACTAAACACCTCACGGCGCAACACGACTTCTTTGGCGCTGACACGCGGTTAGGCGTTTTACCGCGCGCGTTCTCCTCTCGTCATTACGTAAAATTAAATAAACATAAATCGTCGAGAGCGAGCGAGTTGGAGAGCGAAACGCCGCACACGTCGACCGTAATCGAGCCGTCCAAAGAGAGTTTCGTAAAATAAGCAAATCAAGTATTTTAATCGCTAGTCTCTTTACCTAGAGAGAGAGAGAACTGAAATTTTCAAAAAATGCTGTACTTTGACAATTTAGAAATATATTGTGACATTTTCACGGAAAATTAATTTTTTTAATTCTACAGAAATTTTATAGTCTCGATATATTAATCGATATGCGATATAATTAAAAAGGATCCATTTTCAAACTTTATATATTGCATCTTGTATAATAGGATTTATATTCCTTAATTAAATTATGTATTTTAAAAATATATAAATAAATTTTAAACAATCGAAAAGACATTTGGATAAAAGAGTCAGATATTTTCTAAGATATGTTTTGCGAACAATATTAAAAGTTTGAAATCATATCTCAAAGCATGACGAACATGAAGAACGCTAAACGGTTTGAAAACTACATTTCACAACAACAATAAATTAAATGTATGCATCGCAGATGAAAGAAAAAAGTATTGCGCATTCATGATCGGGAATGCTGAAAGCGAAAGGGTTAAATAATCCGGCTTATTCGGCTGGTCGCGAAATTCGCACGGCGATTTACTCTCGCCAGATGCTTGGGAATGATTAATGCTACGTGCGCGATAAATGCTCGTGCGATTACGCGAGATCGTCGCCGGTAGCGAGCGAGTTCCGACGCAGGTATATCGCGGTTCGATCGTATACGTCGCGTATATACGTATGCAATTAGGCTTGACGGACGGAACAATGGTGAACGCCGTCTGCAAACGTCAGGGATCGGTAATAACGGGAACAACCGGGTCGCGAAACCCACGCAAGGATTAGAATTTTTCAGCCACCAATCGTGATTTCGCTTTGATCGGATGATGGACCGATTTTGCCCGATCGAGAGATCGGCGATCGAACGTGCGATCGGATATGTGACGCGTGGGATTAATAAGTTGCGGTATAATTGAATTGTTAAGTGATATTTACAGAGAATCTACATCGTGTTAGTGTCCGATGCTATCTCGTTCTATTAATAAATTATTTTCAATTATTGTGAGTCATCTAACAATAAGGAGCGACAAGAAATGTCTGTATTCGTCGCGAGACGATTGTAAAATTCTTTTAATGGTGAAGCGTTTAACTGTCATGAAATTAAAAAAAATAATAATTATTGAATTTTGAGATATATTCGCTAATTTTTACATTACAAAAATGTAAAGTTTCCGGATATCACGACTTACACATTAATTGCGATTTTTTCTTTTGAAAATCGATTTAAAATTTATTGGAAAGATCGGGAATTAAAAATACAAGTATATGAAATATCATGTATACATGGTACATAGATAACGATCAATACATTAATTAATAATAATGAAGACTTTTATTCGTATGCTCGTTCAAGGCGCACTTGAAGAGCCACGAAAAGCAGTCGACTTCCTACTGGGCTGCAGTATTCGTCGATTGCTTATTAACGATATAAACTCGATAGCCGTATATGGCAATGCATTTAATTATGCCGCAGCCGCGTTGCAACGGTTTGATTGACGATGAATGCAGCGCGGCGCGCCTCGATTTTATGACGCGATATTTATTCCCCGGATATATTCCGGATATATAAATACAGTCGCGGCTATCTTTCTATATACTTGCATACGGAACAACCGTATCGCGCAATGGCATTTCCGTTTTGCATCCTGGTCGTTTATTGTTCGGAACACTCTGGTTCTCGTGGGCGACACTTGTACGACGTCGATTTAGTGATATCCCGGCACGTTTGTCTCGACAACTCTTTATATATTCCATTGATAAGAAATGCGATAGTTTGTCTAAGTAAATACAATAGAAAAAGATTGATTTGTTCCTTTTACCCGATCAAAACTTTCAGCACCACAGTGTCTGATGATAAAGCATTTTCTCTTTACATAGTGATTTTATTTTGAGAGATATATCTATTAAATAAAATGTCTTATTATTATTATATTAAATGGTTCATTTTTATATTTATATTTATAGAATATATAGACTTGGAATATTTTATTCGAAGAAATGAATATTATTTTAAAATTTAAAGAAGGAAATATACTTATTTCTCATAATTGGAAAAAATGATTTATTACAAGGCTTCACATTTAAAATGTTTGAACTGCAATCTCGACTTTTAAACCAATTTTTGGAGCTAATAAATTCAAATTTTATTTTTGTTACATAAATTATATTTTGAAAATAAAAAAATCATCTTTCTATTAATAATACGCTCACTCTCTGTGGATACGCAGAAATCGCAGATGCGGAAGAAGGAGCAGATCGGTGCGAGCAGAGCCAAGTAATAATAATGAGAAAAAGAAAAGAGAAGAGACACACGAGATGCGGAAATGAGGAGCCTTGAGGCTACCCTTTTTGGGACGAGTCCTCGTATCGCTCCGTATAAAGCGCGCCACTCCATCGATCGAATTTGCGCGCGATCGATCGATGCATGCGCGCGTAAACACGGCTCTGTCAAAGCTACAATTGCGAGTAATTTGATAGCGAGCCATAAATCGTCGGCGTCGGCGTACGAGAACGACGCGAGTCATGAATAAACATTATCGCGATGCAACATGAAAAAAATCGTTTGCGAATAATATAGAAAAATTCGATGCAACTCAAACGCGACGCGGGACAAATCGCGAATTTTGATTTTCTGGATCTCACTTTGCGATTTTGCGATTCGATCGATTCAATCGCACGTCTACCGTTAAGTTTCGCTTTAAACGTCCGGCGATTTCTATGCAGATTCGATATTGTCTCGCCATAAACGGATACGACTCCTTGCATTAAGCGATCTATACACGATGACAAATAATCTTTGACGTGATTTGTAAAAGCTATGTTTCTTTTGGGATCCTTTCTATAAAAGGAAAAATGATAATAAATTTTATTTTATTTTTATCCATTGATTTTAATTTAGCGTTTATATTTATTTATAAAAAAAATACACTTGAGATATTAATTTTGCAAACTATAATTTAACGTCATACTTGAATATTGTCTGAGAAGACACGCGGGACAAATATCTTTTATGTTGCTTTGGAAAAAAAATGTATCTGATGTGCTTTGATAATGATTCTTCACGGAATATAACGGAGTAATAATGCGAATGTAAGTCTGAATCGTGCGTTATTCTGTCGCAAACCGCACGATCCGCGAGCGTGACTAGCATTTCGGCGGTGGTGAACACTTTTAGAATCGGCTGATTTACGCAGACACGCGAGGGAGCAGATACCTATGCTTTCTCAAGAGCGAGAGATGTGACTCATGCTGGGATAGACGCGCGCCGCTTTTAGAATGAGGATGAATGAAGTCTGGGATCGTGAAAGAATCATATTATATTATCCTGGGAATAAGGGTAAAGCGAGCGCATTATTGAGTCTTAGTCCGAAGCGAGTATCGACGTGCCACTTTTTTAAAATGGTCCAACAACCTTGCGGAAACATATAAGGCCCGACACGCGTATCGACGCATATAACCCAGCAGAAATCGATAATAATGGTTATTTTGTGTGCTGCCAGTACTGGGAATAAAACTCCTTTATAATGACGGAATTTATTTCAAGAGAGAAAAATATATACTGTCATCATAGATTCATTTCTTCAAATAAATGTCTTCCTTTTATAATAATTATCTATTTAAGTGTGTCCTATCTTTTTTGATAATTATAATATTTTAATTTTTACAAGAAATAGCATATATGCTTCCTCAGAGTTAAATGAGTAAATAGAATTAGAGCGCATGAAAGCTAAGGCTGCGAAGGCTCCGCAAGCTTTCGTGGAATGTAAAGAGTCACGCTTTGGCCTGCTTTCGCGGTTCTCTCTCTCTCTGATTTTAGTTGCTCCGCATACGCCGCAGGTCGAAAGTTCGTACGATCGACGTCGATTATTTTCAACCCGGAACAAACACAGTTTTAGCATACCGAGGTGGATAATCGTGTGTAATGTGTGACACATCCATCCTAATAATAGAACGTTAGATGTTTAGTCAAGTCAAATAATTTCGTATATTATTAATTTTCAAATAAAATCGTGTAGTCTGTATGTTTATTAAGCATTTGATAGCTCAATGACAAACTTAAAGTCAATTCTTGAGAATAAGTTTAAAAAAATTTCGAAGCCGTTTTTTTAAATTTACATTGACAATAAGAAAAAGTTGTCGTATATAATATTAATAAGAGACGAGACAATAATGATCGAAATAATTAAAATAATAATATAACGGAAATAAAAAAATAATGGGAGATACATATATGAGAACACTTAATGATATATACACACCTCGTGTGTAGGGTAGAGGGAAAAAGCAAAGGTCGCCGTATAAATAGCCGTAATATCTGCATGAAATAGTAAAACCGGGTTTACCGTAATGGCGTTGTTATTCGCATTCATACATAAGGACATACCGAGGATTTTTGTCCAACGGATTCTGACAAGTCGCGCCTAACATTAAGGATATGTTCGGAGATCGTGCATTTCCGGTTACGAGCGTTGTCACCTTCGCGCACGACCCGACGATGTAAGGTGTCGGATTTTTGCGGATAATCGAGAAGGCGCGACGACGGTGTCACGAACCGCTTCTGAATGTTACTGGTGAGAAATTAATGATGCGCGATGCACGACGCGGCGTTTTCAGCTTCCTGCTGCTGCTCGCAAGAAGGGAAATTGAGATTGCGCGCGTTAAATGTGAAAGACATTTCCAGGAAAAGAGAGAGAGAGAGAGAGAGATGTCAAGTATTGATTATCTTGGACGATTTCATATAGAAATGCTTTTAATTATCGTGGTCTCAAGGATCTGCGGTTGACATAATGATTTAAACAGCTCATTTCTTTCAATCTATTTGCATTTGCTTACCATAATTATCGTAAGATGATCGCAATCTTCCTCTCTCTCCAGAACCTTCAACGTATAACGCTCGTCTTTTTTTCACTTTTCAGCATATTAATTTGAAAGTCATTCGAGATCAAAGGAGGCTTGAAAATTATCTCAATTCATCATTGAATTAGAGAGAGAAAGAAATAGATATAAATTCACAAAGGAGCCAAAGTTGTCGTTCAATCGGCCGAGTCATCAGCATTGTCCTTCGTTGTCGAGTGCATGACTAATTTTAAGGTTCGCGCGGCGACTCTTTTGGGCCGAGAACGTTATAATACGACTTTATGCAGAACGCCGTGAACCCGTAGATGCGGCCGATCGCAGGGGTCCTTAGGACTCCCTTAGATGGCAAAACTTTTTATTCGGAATTATTCGACGGAGGCCGCGCGAGAACGGATCACCCGGGCAAGGATACACTTCCTATTAGCGCCACCGTGACTCGCCGTATATGGCTTACCGGTCGCAACGAGATTCGCAGCATCCCAAGGTCACTTCCGAAATATCTGGCTTGTTGATTTCGAAACGGAAAAAAAAAGCAAACCACTTCGATTCGCGAGTTCTCGTATCCCTGAAGGGCTTTCGAACACGTTCGTTTATATCAAGAGTCTTGTAATGTTGCAGATTATTAAATAGTTGCTGCCTATTTTACGAGTCTCTCTAATTCGAGTAATTTGGACGCCACATATTTAATTCTTTACATTAAATTTACTTGAGTTTTACATTAGAGACGCCCACATAATTTCTTAATTATATAATTAATTATTATTAAAGAAGCGAAAAAATTGTTCTTATATTATATTATATTAAATATTTTTCTTATATTGTCTCGTTTAGGAATAAAGATGAAAACATAATGTATTTTGTATTTCTTAAAATCATTCGTTCTTTCTAATATACATAATTGAACAGCTTTCGTAGAAAAAAAATCAAATCGCCCTTTAATATTGTCGAAGCTAAAAGATTGATGGAATTCTTTGTTTACCTTTTCACAAGCTGTACTTTCGCCGATACCAATCATATGTCGCTGATCATCATTGATTATTGGCACTTTGATTTTCATCGTAGTGCTCGTCTTCGGGTATCATTCATTCGCGCGTAACGCCATGATTATCCGCTCGCTCTGTTATTATCTCTTCGCTAAACTCTGCAATTTCGACTGGAACAGTCCACCATAATCGCTTTAAATAAGAATAAAAATACAAAACTGCATATATGCGGCTGCGAAATACTCGCTGCAAGTGATTACTATACAAATGGCTGAGCGCACCATGTATTTGTCCTTCGTTGCATCGGTTTTCCTATCAAGTCGAAAAATTTCGATATTATAATATTCGAGTAGTAGAAAAAGCATTTTCAAAGAATAAATAAAAAAATTCGGCAAAAGTTTCTGAGACAAATTGTGTGATTGAGCTAATTTCTGTTTCTGAATAATACTTTTTATAGTACGAATATATATATATATATATATATATATATATATATATATATATATATATATACATCAAAAGAATTTACCTACAAATTCTAGAATGAAAAAAATCATTAAATATATAGTTAAAAATATTATTAGACATTTAAGATTTAGTTAATCAACTCGGCATTAAAAATTGGAATTACAAGAAATAATCTTTTGCAATAAAATTTCTGTAGAGAAACGACAATTATATTGTCAGTTTGTAAAAAATATATGATATCGTGCGTCTCTTCTTCCGCCTTTGCGGATGAGCGCGCGCAATTTTGTGGCTTTCTTTCGAACTTTTCCACCGGAAGCTATTAGAATTTCTTCTTCGTCACGAGAGGAAAATTGCTGTAAAAACGTCGCGATGTATTTTTCATACGCGTGCCTGGAAGTAGCGTTACATTTTCCTCGGAGGGCCTCCACCGACTCGAACGTAATCGCGCGGCCCGAGCATCGCAACGAATCGATGCACTCGATTATTACGATAAACCGCGTCATCCGGCAGAGAGCCGGAAGCGGCACGAAATGACTGCCACGTGCGTGTCACCGTGCTGTTGGCGTGCGAGTAAGATTGTCTTCCGCGTGCGTGTTATAAGGCCAATTAACTCGCCACTCGACGGAAGATCATCCGCTTTAATCCCGTATCGGTGGCTCTCGGAAAGGTGCGCGCCAGCTTCTTCGGCCACCATTCGTGGGAGGTCCTGAGATCGCACCCTTCAATCACGCTCGTGGGTTTCAACTCTTTGTAATTACTGCAGTGAACCGTACGTGTATTTTTAAAACATGTATGCATCTATATTTTGGAATACATTACACATTTCTGCGCACGAGCGTAAATTCAAGAGGATTTAACGAGATTTTTTGAAAGCCAAGCTCATATTTTTAGAATAAATTAGCTCAAGTTCAATTTTGATAGTTTTACATATTTTCTAATAAATTATATCATATATATTTTTTCTACAATTATTTCACAATGAAAAATAAATATAATTAACTTGTATATTTTGAAAATAAGTTTCCCTAATACAACTCAATCTTTAACATTGTAAAATTATAAGTCGAGGGTGTGTTTTATGAAATATGAAAATATGAAAATATGAATGTACGAAACATTAGCAGATTTTTTAATTCACAAGTCCATTTCTCATTTATAATCTACACAGAAAGAATTTTCTCTTAGAATTTACCCTAAAAATTATCAGTAATCGTGGGACAATATGGAAGAATTTTATAAAAGTTTCTTTGTGTGTGATTAATGTTAACTACAATAAAAACATTAATATGTACATAGTAAATAGTAAAATTAATCGAACATATTTTATATCTTATTGTGTAGATATTAATATTTTTATTGTGGTAAAAATATTAATTAGAGAACACTCATAAAATTTTACCAATACCATATTGTCCCACGGTTACTCTGAAAATCATGATAATCGTGGGACAATATGGTATTGGAAGAATTTTATAAGAGTTTCTTTGTGATTAATATTCACTACAACAAAAAATTTAATAATGTACATAGTAAATTTTACTATACACATACTAAAATTAATTAAACATATCAATGTTTTTTACCGTGATAAAAATTAATCGAAGAAACTCATAAAATTCTTTCAACATTATCCCATAATTTTCCGAGTAAATTTGGCGAGGAAATTCTCTCTGTGCATGCATAGATATTTTCGGAATACAAGAGGGGATTAAGAAACTGGTCATCCTGCCTTTTCCGGAGCGCGCGATGCAACAGTACTGCGGACGGATTAATGGATACACACGGTCGTCATCATGACGCGGACAGACTATGCTGTACGGTCGAAAAATAAAAAAGGGAACATAAAAGAAGGGTGGATTGTATGTGCGCCTTCATGGGCAGGCTTCTCGTCGGGAGGATGCACAGCGATAATTGGCGATGCCTTTAAGCATCGCAATAGCTCCAGGGGTACTTATTATACCTACCGCGGCGCGTGCATTATGACGAATGAACGTGCACACGAGGAGGACTCGTCTGTCTCGGTCCTCTCTTTTCTCCCGTCTCTTTTCCTACGCTATCCCCCTGGTACAAGTCTACTTTCGTACTACTATTGTATACGCAAAGTTATATGTCTAGATGGTTACATCGCGCGAGCGCACTCTCTCTGTCGAATCTTTCACGGGGATTAAAAGTAACGCTTGTCTGATCAACTATTCTTTCTTGGAATTTTTATCTTTTTAGCTAATGATTGAAGAAATAGTACTAATTTCTTCAACTCCAGCTTTTTTGTATACTAGAAAGTTGAGTCTCTATTCTCTCTTTTTCGTCTTTATTTAAAATAAATATTTGCGTTATAAATGATATTCCTGATTTATGATTACATTATATTGCAATTGCAATTATTGTATTATTTTAATAACTTTGTTGCCAAGAGAAAACTATGTGTTTCGTTCTTGAACGATATATAGGACAGATTGCAGCAGAATAATCCTCGACTGTTGATACAATGCACATAACCGTGTGTTTAGTGTCAAATGTTAAAATGCCATCGATCGTCATCTCGACTTGATCGCAACGTCTACCGACTTGTTACCTTGAAGTCCGGGACTTGGAGGTAGAATTTCAGAAGGACGACTCTTCCGGATGGGACTACCACTAAGTTTTTGATCCCTCCCTAAAGGGTTAAACGTATCGCGAGAAAAACAAGACCTCCGCGCACGCGATGATGTACAGTGCAACGTTACTTCCTCTTCCCATCTTCGCGATCTCCGTTTCCTCGGGCAAAAAAGTGGCCGCGGCACCGCAATCGTTCCACAAGGTATGCTAAAGCTAAGCGCAAGAAGCGACCGCGGTCGGGTCTCTCTCTCGGGCAACCTCGAAGGAAGGTGGAAGGAAGCGGCGAGGCAGCGCGGCCAAGCTAGACGTGAGTCATCGAGGCGAGACAAGATCTCTCGGGTAAGGAGGCGGCCTTGATGTCGCGAAATTGTTCGCGATATCGGAACGCCGCGCCGACTCCAATCGTCGTCACGTCGAGCGCCGATACACTCTATAAGCCACTCCAAGGAGGATTAGGGTAAATCGAACCACTATATACAGTGTTCAAGGAATACCAGACATTTCTCTCGACCGCAGATTCCTAGCGTTTGTACTTTAGTTGACTACACAAGGATGTCTTCTCAATTAACTCCTTAGCCGCTATATATGTATATGCGTACGTCGAATAGGAGTGGAAATTTTGTAAGGAACAATTTGATTTTACATATTTTTGCTATTAATTTGTGCTTCACATCATGAGATCAGAGATTTTAAGGGTGTATTTTAGGAGTGAAAATGAGAAAAAAAATTCCTATATTAAGATGGAGATTCAAAAATGTTTTCCCTCCCAGTTATTGTCTTTTTAAAGATGGGTGAAAAAATTGAAAAATTTATTGTAACTTTCGGAGACCCTTTTACAGATCGAGAAAGACTTTTTCAACAAAACGATCTGAAAAAACGATATGAAAAAGTCTCCGAGAATTACAATACATTTTTTGATTTTTCCCCCAAACTTTATAAGGAGCTATAATTAGGAGGGATAGGATTTTTGAATCTTATATGTGTATATTTTATTTATAATAAGAATGAATTAATATATTGTTGATATTTAGACATATTAGTGACAAAAGAGTTAATTAACGATGTAAAAGAAACTTTTGCAAAAAGTTTTAGAAATGATTTAAAAATGTTGGATAGTGATGACATGCGAAAAAATTTATTTGTTATAAAAAATAATATGTTATAAAATATATTTTTCGCTCTTAATATAGTAGCTATGTAGCTGCGGCTTTCACCTGATTCTGCTAATGAGCATAATGGTATATAATCTTGAATTTGAAATCTTGAATTTGCAGATTGTATATTGCCATAATCGGATTCGGAAGATTTGTCTCCGATCGGCGAGTTTAATAACCCAGCGAATTAAAGTAACAAACTTGTTTTTCAAAAATGCACAATATATTATTAACCGGATTATCACGGCACATCGTCTTGCAATGTCTTTAAATTCCAATTACATGTATACAGAAACGCGAGAATGCAGCGAAAAACACGTTTTGTAGTTTTGTTTATTTGATAAAAATATGTGCGTGCAATTGTAATAAGCGAAAAACGTTTTATAAGAAACTAATTGTAAAGAAACTGCAAAATATAGCGCGTGAAATTAACTAAATCGAATCAATTTATCGATAGTTTTATATATCTCGCATTTTAATATTTTTTAAATAACTTTTTGTGTTGAAATCAACATATAATATGTAAGCAAAGTAAAGGAAATCGAAAAAACTTCTTGTTAGAGAGTTAAAAATTTCATTATGATACATATAATGATTAATTTATAATTTATAATGTTAATATTCTATCATATTAATCTTTCATTATTTTCAGTTTTAATTAACATTACTAGTTTATTCGTGTTGCCAGACTTTGCGCTTCTATAGTAAGTTTATACAGAAATCACAGTTCTTTTTAAATTATATACCAAGAAAATTATAGCCGTGTCAAGAGTAACTGATGAACTATAATCTCAAACGTTACCGGTTTTTTAACTCTCGAACGATGTCTAAATATGAGTTCATCTTTAAAACGATCTGGTCTAAGCTGGATCACCGTGTTTCTATTACATATCAAATCGTGTACAGTTTTAAAGATATGTTTGTAGCCTTGCGTGCCGGAAAACACTTGAGCTTTAACGGCCTACAGAGTAGCAGACAATCGTTTGTTGCCGGCCTTCCGCGGCGTGTTGTGAAATCGTCATCGTTTACTACGCTAAATATGATAATGACGAAGTGACTGTTATTAGCGTCTCTTCATGTTGATACATTTGCGATGCGTGTATGAATAATTTAAAGCGAGTCTATCCAACACTGAGAAGAATCAGAAGAAGACGAAAAGTTATATGTAAAAACTCAAAAGTTTAACAGATATGATATCAAATATACTCTCTCATTGTAAAACAAAATTTTTAAATGTATAGACTAATAAATAGATATTTATAAAGTTTTCAAAGAAAGCAGTGTTAGATCGGATATACTTATAAGATTATTTGTTCAATCAGATTAAAATTTTTTTCACAAATAAAAATAATTACATATTGATATTTCTTATATACATATATTAAACTGACATTTGGAAATTTTTCTTTTGTGAAACAAAGTTATATTATTCTTCGATAATAAAACCTTAAAAATTGCAAGGCACGTATAAAATTATTATTGCAATGCATGTAACGCATGCATGCAAAAATTATTATTGCAAACAATGCATAAAAATATATCAATTAATTATGCATAAAAATTCAATATTTAAATCTTTAACAGAAATCACGAACGAAGAAATAAAATTTTCTACAAGAATTTTTTGTAATCAAATATCTACGCTTTCATTAGACTCGTACGAGACTCCACATTCTACACCCCACACGTCCATCATGCTGCGCGGTTCGCGCGAGACTGATTCTTATGCGGGATATCGCGAGCGCGGGACCGATGGTCACATGACCAGTAGTCACATGACCAATGGTCACATGACCAGTGGGTCCCCTGGTCACGTGATTTCGACTTCGCGCTCGCGATACCTCGCACGCAAATCAGTCTCGCGCGAACCGCGCAGTATGATGGACGTGTAAGGTGTAAAGTTTCGCGCGAGTCTAATGAAAGTGTAGATATTTAATTACAAAAGATTTTTGTAGAAAATTTTATTTCTTTGTTCGTATTTTTTATTAAAGATTTAAATATAGAATGTTTATACGTTGCATAATTAATATATTTTTATGCATAGTTGCAATAATAATTTTTGCATGCATGCGTCGCATGCATTGTAATTATAATGTTATACATGCCTTGCAATTTTTATTATCAAAGAATAATATAACTTCGCTTCGCGCACGTAATTATATTCGATTAAACTAAATGAGAAAAAATATATAAAGAGATACACATATACAAAATAGTTCTCAAACAATACAATAAATATTCGGCAAATTAAAATTATGTATACATAATAAAAATTCGGCGAATTAAAATTATATACATAATAGAAATTCGGGAATTAAAATTATGTATACATAATAAAAATTCGGCGAATTAAAATTATGGTCATAGCATCAAGCAACTATCATTGCGAAGATTAACAAATTAACATTTGTAAAATAAACTATAGAAATGATATCAAAGGAGTGCGCGAAGCGCGCGCTTGTGTTGTCTAATGAATAAAAAATCAGATGGGCATTAGCGATTCGATATCTCAGTAGTGCATTTGAATAGCTGCATAAATGCAAATATGCTGATGTGATACATAGGATAGAGATGGCCATGTATTATATTTATGTAGTTTATATATCTAGCTATATGTTTCACGTATCGGTTGAATCTATCGGTTGCTTCTGATCACACTTATTCTGACTTAATTTCTTCTAAATCGAAGAAGATAAAAAAATGTCTTCTTCTCTATTATTATGCATTATGGATTAATAAATCGCTGATAAAGCATAAAGATGATTTATGTTTGTTTACAATTGCTATAATTTTACGATTGTTTTTTAGATGCGTCATTCAAGTTGCGAAAGAGAAAAGGAATTTAATATATGTACAATATACGGAACGTCTCGCATCACTATCTCACTGCTCGAGTGTCGCCGTGTAAATGACAACACGTTGTACACGTGTGATAGCAATAACATACTATGCATCGTTAAGGCTACTACTATTTATTACAGTTATAATTTGCTACAGCCTTGATATATATTTAATATATTATTTTATAACATAATTATATTCATTATCGGATCCTGACATCGATAATGGGAGGAGGGGGCAAAATTATTTAATTAATATTTTTTGTTGCAAAATTATTTAATTAATATTTTTTGTTTCATGCTTAGCTTTTACTCCAGGATTAACAATTTTTTTTAATTTGCAAGGGAGGGTTTAACTCCCCTCTCCAGGATTCACTGGTGACTCTTATAAATTATAATGTCGAGAAATTTTAACATACACTGCAGTTTACTTTTGTTCTTTAGGAGAAGACAGGTTTCAAATTTTTGGAAGCTGAGATTGTAAGCATAAGTTTAGCTTTAACAGAAATAACAATCAGGAAAATTTAAATAATTTCAAAGTTAAAATTATACACTGTACATAAATATATATAATACAAACATATACAAAATGTTTCAGGAGGAATAGTCAGCATTCTATAAGATATGTATGATTGTATACATCGTTTTAAGCAAAAAAATTTATATAAACATGTGTTCTATGCTGAACAGTTATAAAAATACAATATATTTAGTTTTAAGAATGAATACATTCATTAACTTATTAGAATCAAATTCTATGAAATAATTATATGAAATTTTAAGCTTACAAAACATTTAAATAATTAATATTAATTAATAAACAATAATTTTAATTAGTAATAATAATTTTGTCATCCACTAAAAACCAAAAATTTTAAACTTACACACAAGATTTATCAAACGTGATTTAATGTTTTATTTGTAATCTTGTAACAGGAAACGACGAAAATTTAATATAATTATTTCATAGCATTTTTGGCTCTACTATCAAGTTATTAAATGTATTCGTTCTTAAACTTGAACGTTGTATCTTTAATCATTCAGAATAGGATACATATGTTTGTATAAGCTTTCTTACTTTTAAATGATGTGTACAATCATGTCCTAGAATGCTTTCTATATATGTATATTTTTATTTTCTCATTTCATTTAATCTAATCTAATATAATTATACACGCGCAAAGTGAAGTTATATTATTCTTTGATAATATATTCTCAAAAATTGCAACGCATGCATAAAAATTATTATTGCAATGTATACATAAAAATATATTAATTAATTATGCAATGCATAAAAATTCAATATTTAAATCTTTAGCAGAAAACAAACAAATAGAATTTTCTACAAGAACTTTTTGATCAAAACTGCACTTCTATTAGATTCATGCATAACTTTGTTCGCATTTTTTATTAAAGATTTAAATATTGAATTTTTATGCATTGCATATTTAAGTATTATATATTTTTTATGCATTGAGTGCAATAATAATTTTTATGTATATGTTGCAATTTTTAAGATATTTTATTATCAATGAATAATATAACTTTGCTTTGTCCGCGAATTATATTTGTAATTGTGTTAGATAAAATGACAAAAAAAATATAATACGTATACATTTATTCAATAATTGCTGATTTCTGATGTTATATCAAGCATCGCATATATATTTTTTGGTATGTCGAAATATTTGTTAAAAATTATTTCATAAAATTATCTAATTAAAACAAAAATAATTTAAACTTTTATGATAAAATAATTATTAATCTACATAAAAATCTTATTCATTGGCACACGGGTAAAAATATCATTAGTAATTTTAGTAAACACCAAACCAAAAGTTTCTTCATAAGAAGCTTGAAGTTCCTTGAAGAGCAAATCAGAATTCATGTTGATGAATTTATTCATTTCTTCACCTGTAATTAACGAAACATGGAAGAGTTAGAAAATAATATATGTGGAATAAATATTTATAATGTTTTGTCACATTTAATAAACTTTCTCTTTTTTACTCTTTCATTTAAATTAATAAGATTATTGTTAGATATATGATATATATTAAGCTGTACATATATACAAATTTATCACATTTTTATGGGCAAATCTCTTCTTGAAATTTTTCTTTAGATTTATGAATAATAGCAGCTTATTGATAAGAGAATAAATGCCATAGATTTTTATAATTCTTTGTCTCTTTAATGCCTCATTTTTATTATTTGCAATATTTTTATATTTGGACTTTTAATGTCACAGTTCTATCGCGGAAATGGTTTAACTGGATCTCTCTAAATAATCGATACTAATAATTCCCAAAATATTAATTCTTTCTTTTAAAACACTTTACTTTTTCATTTCTTTTGAATCACTGTATTTACATTAAATTGTTATATGTATAAATCTATAGCATTTTGTTCTTATTTATTTACAAATAATAATATTTATTGC
The DNA here is from genome assembly GCF_005281655.2 of Nylanderia fulva. Taxonomy (NCBI): domain Eukaryota; kingdom Metazoa; phylum Arthropoda; class Insecta; order Hymenoptera; family Formicidae; genus Nylanderia; species Nylanderia fulva. The sequence goes on from NW_021694934.1 coordinate 19,073, forward strand.
TTTAGACATGATAAAAATATTACCTAAGAATGTATTTCCATTGAAGAGATTATCAAAGCGCATTGATATATGTTTGGGAATGAACTTGACATGATATTTAACCGCTTTCATATAAGTTTCTCCATCCTTTTGAAACTTCTCGAAATATGTTTCGTGTTTTGTTGTCATATTATCTGAAAAAAGTAAATATATTACACACTCGATTACTTTGACTTTATAATTAAACATTTGTCGTAAAATCATATTAAGTCAGAATTATGCAAATCCGATTTTATAGAAATATTATATTGTGATATTTACACATAGTTATATTGCATCTACCCTCTCCTCGCATTGGCAATAGTAGAATCTTGCCTTCAAGTTTGTAATCGGCAACGAAATCTACTTGAGGATTAAACTCTCTGACCTGAGTATTAAATTATCCCAGTCTATCCTATAAAGAAATAAACATTTTATTAATTAATTATATATATATATATATAAAATTAGTATCAATTGATGAAATATAAAACTATAAGAAACAATAATAAGATACATATTAATTGTTTAGTTATATATCATCCAATATGTCTTGCAACTAGGAATTTTTTATAAATTAATTATATTTATCATTCTCTATTTATATAGTAGAATGTTGAATTTTTATTTTAAAATATACTCATTATAAATTAAGTGTGTATATAATTTCCTTTTTTACATGCTTAAAATATGCATTTTTGAGCACATGCTTCGATTTTATACTTAAATCAAGATTAGGTAATATACAGAATACAGAATGTAGCAAAAGTTACATACTGATAATTGTAGACTTGCAAATCCTTCGTTAGTCCATGCAGCTTGACATTTCGATATTCCTGTTTAAGCGACACTGAGCCTCGAGATTCACCGATTTTCACGCTGCTGACCGCCAGCGGTTCAAGAGGTAAGATTTTGAAGTTCTTTAGACCTAAACACGACAGAGGCGCTCAATAGGCAAATTCAGTGCTTATTATATTTCAGTGCATTTCCACTACACTTTGTACGTCAATTTGCAATTTATATAACTAGTATTAAGTGACATACGCGACGCAAAATTTAAAAAACACAAATATCTAAGTTAAAATGTCATATCTATTTAAAACCTAATTGTTACTCTATTTTGGATCTGGTATTTTTCATGAACAGAAAAAATGACTCGAAGTAGTATATAATCGTTATATTTATATGTATAATACACATCTTGTTATCAATAAGCGAAAGGACACCCGAATAACTTCTTTGCTGTACACATGTAATGAAATTTATACTTTTTCTTTTAAAAACGCGAATTTTGATTGTTCATCTTCGATAAAATCATTGGAAAAAACTGTAACGAGAAGCAGTGGACATATTGTTATATACATGTAAAAAAGTGTATAAATTTGCTTATAATTTTTTGTACAAAGTAATAATAGAGTTATGAATCACGATTTCTTAAGCATATTCACTGGAGACGTTGATGTTTTATCAAGGATTTATCAATAGAAAAATATTCTAATAATTCTATATTAAAAATGTAAAGTAAAAAAATTCTGTAATTTTGAGATGGCATTTGTATAAAGTGTTATTCAATTCTATTGAGTGTTGAGAGATTTTAATCAATCATTACGTAGCCAAAAAGTGGAACGGGATAGGATAGATTGCGTAAGCGTGCGATAGTGAAAAGTAACAGTTTTACGATGACATTAAGAATTAGATAGAATTCTTGCAAGACGACTACTAGTTTACCGTGACACTGAACCAACTCGGATGAGTCAATAAATATCGTTTTTTAAGAAATAGTACATTAAAAACGGATCGTTGAAAAATAAAGCATTTTAATCAATTTAACATTAAAATAAACATTAAACAAAAAATTTTAACATTAAATTTTATAAAAGGGAGAGTTTAAAGTTTTTTTTGTTTATAATAAAGATTGATTTGCATTTTAAAGCATTTTAAAATTTTCCATCGAAAGATTATTGTGACATATAAGAGTATGTTAACATGCAATGCATAATTCAATTGATTTTACATCTTTGCATTCATAATTTAAAATTTTTTAGGAATTTAGAGAGTTACGGAAAAGAAGATGTAGAATTATATTTCCTGAATTACGTATGCGTGCAGAAAGCCGGAAAATTGCAAAGAAAATATTATAAGAATATATAATAAAATGTGCATATATTACGAGTATATTTATTTGCTTTGTAAACTCTTAATTATGCAATTTGTAAAGTTTTCCTAAATTGCAATATTTCATTTTATACATGCGTTCATGTGTGTCCGATAAGAAATAATGCATATTTACCTTTGGCCATTAAGACAACTGCATCTCTGGCGGCATCCGCGATGCATTCTAATACTTTCGGGTCTGACCTCTTGCAAAGCTTGAAATTGCTAGCTGTAAGATGGAGAGAAAAGGAGAAAAATATTGCGTGTAAGCTGTATATAACTGACTGCATTGCTGCAGATCCAATAAAAGCCACGCGCTCACTCGATCTTTAGACGGTTGTTGACTTTCTCTTTTAACCTGCACGCGTGTTAATTTCGGGTCGATGGTATAATTTTATCTCAATAATCTGATCGCGCAAGCAAAAATTCAATTGTTGATCCTGAAGGGACGTAATTTTAGCTGCCGAATATAAAACATGAATAAGCATCAATTTTAGTCAAAATGCTCATTCATGTTTTGATTAAAATAAGATGTTGCATCCGATTAAAAATTGTGCATATATTGATTTCATGTTCTTAAACACACATACAATGTGATTAATTCGAAAAATCTGTCACTTATATATAAAAAATTATTAATATAATAATAATTAATTAATATATTTTTATTAGAATCGTTATTATTATTATATATTATTACAAGAATTACTTTATAAGTGGAAATTTACATTGATTTATTAGTAGTGAATTTAGTGCTGATTAAATTTTATTTTAAATAATCTTAAAAGATCAAACACAAAAAATTCTTTCCTTTATTGAAAATATAGAATTATAGATATTTTACATTTGTTTCTATGTTATCCAATTTTATCCCGAGTTTCCAGTTACTGATTACAAAGGAATTAAAAATTGATTGACTTGTTACTCAAAATTACGTTACAAAAGAATTTTAATGATCGAGATGTATATATTAGTAAAACATTTTAATTTTGCAACATATTATAATTTATTATTAATAACTATTGCTTGCCATGTATTAAAATGCGATGATTTAAGTGATGATTGTTTCAAGCAAATTCGATTCAACGATGCAATTATGAATTATAGCGCAACATAGCTATAATTTGAAAGCGAATAAACTCTTACGCAATTATACGATAGTTAAATATTCCTAATATCACTTTTATTAACCATTAGGATTGCATCATTCATTATGATTCGATATATGTGTGTTTTAGCACAGTTGGTACAAAATTAATTATCACAAAAAATCTAATATGTAAAAAAAATGAGAGACATAAAATTAATTTCTTAACGATAAGTTAATAGTAGTACATCATATTAACATCATATAGTAAATTAATATATTCCATATTGTGATTAATTTTAGAAAGAAATAATTTATAAAATGATGAGAGAATTTAAATTATTTAGTAAAATGCAGTCAATATACAAGCTGCAAGACTTTTCTTAACTATGTAAATAATTTTTATATCAAAATAAAATATTTTTTTACAAGATCTTGCAATTAAGCTGTATGTATGTGTGTGTTTTAAATACAAGTATATATATATATGATATATTGTATATTAATATATACATTATAACTTATAGACATGCATTTGACTATGTTGTAATACAATCAAAATAGCACTATTTTTAAAAAAGATTAGAGATAGATTATTTATTTTAAATTTAGTTAAATAAATATTTTAAATATTGCAATCAAAATCGAATAAGCCATTTTATAATTTAAGAATGATTAAAAATAAACTTCTGGAAATTAGATATACTTCACGAAATAAAAATGAAAAATATTTATGTGTTTTACAATATAATGAATATATAGATAAAGCAATAAATATAAAATATACGATTTTTAAAATAGAAAAATACATATTGAAGATGTGTAATCTCGATATAATAAATGCGCAAACATGTCATTATTTATCGATTTAATCACTTAATTAATTTTTGTTTTACATCATGAGTTTAATACATTTTGAACTGACAATATATAATATATTATATTTAAATTTCAAAATAATAATTAACATAATAATAAAAATTACTCGATCAAATACATGCGTTTTTCAAAGATACACCTTCGAATAAATATATCATTTATAATACAAATAAATTTTTGAAAAAAAGATGACTTGACCTATAATATAAAAAAAAACAACGAGAAAATCAATCTGTAATTATACTTACGTAGTTCTAATGTCGTGGTTGCAACCACTGCGAACAGGAGTATGACTATCGTTTTCATTATTCCTGAAATCTTCCGTCAATGACACTTTACAGCATCAGCTGAAAGTCAAGCAACTCGGGAGAAAATGTTCAATGGTTGTTGGATGTGAACTGGGAGACATGGACAATCCAGACAGTCTATTTAAGCACCGTTCGCCCCACCATGGTCCAATAGTGGACATCGTTTGTATATACTATATATGCACGTACATATATATATGCGTTCAGGGTGAGAAAGTGGATACCTGTGTTATTATCCAGCGACATACCTATAGCATATAGGTCAGCTATCAATTGCTACGACTTATTCGCCTAAATGTCTATTTGGCATGTCAACAAGAGATAAAATTAATTCCACATAATTGTATGAAGTGAAATATTATTTAATCGTAAGTTATATAGTGTAGCTGCACATATATACAATGTGTGTATTTATTTGCAGTCGAATATAACCGAAGATTCTGTGATTTTTAATTATTATAAATTACAATATATACAAATTTACAAAAAATAATCATATATTTTGCACGTTAGATTTTAATTTTAATCACTTTTAAAATATCATCAAAATGTTTTTAAAATAGCTTACTAATTGTTTAATAAAAAATTAAAATTTCATTAAAGTTTATAGTTTTTTTATCTTATTTCTTATTGCAGCAGCAAATATATTTCGAACGTGAAGCAGTTTGTACAATTCGAGTCACTGAATATTCAGGCGTTTATTATATACTTTTAAAATATTATTAAAATATTTTTAAAAGATCTTGCTAATTGTTTCAAAAACTAAAATGTCATTAAAATTTATAGTTTTTTAAAAATCTTTTATTGCAGTTGCAAATATATTTCGAACGTGAAGCAGTTTGTATAATTCGAGTCGCCGAATATTCAAGCGTTTTTATGTAAAAATCTAAAAAGAAATTTACACGGTTATTTAAAATTATAAAAAGAATGATAAATTATGCACTATGTTGTCATAAACATCGTTGCAAATAAATTTTCTCGAAAGCATTGAATTTATAAGTTCGCATTGCATTCATAACTTTTTCATTGATTCGAATAAGTCGTAACTTCGTGAATCCAGTTTTTCGTGAAGAAAAAACAATTTATTTCTTTTGTTAGATTATATCTGACAATGAGCAGAGAAGAATTATAAATAATTCATTAATTATTATATAATAATATGATACTTATTCGAATGAGTGTATATCTTTAAAAAACGCATGTATTTGATCGAGTATTTTTATTATTATGTTAATTATTTTTAAAATTTAAATACAATATATTATAATGTCAGTTCAAAATGTATTACATCATATAATGTAAAACAAAATTAATTAAGTGATTAAATCGATAAATAAAATGACATGTTTGCGCATTTATTATATCGAGATAACAGACATCTTCCATATGTATATTTTTTCTATTTAAAAAAACCGTATATTTTATAATTATTGCTTTAATAAATTACTTTATATTATATCTACATATTTATTATATTGCAAAACACATATTTTTCATTTTTATTTCGTGAAATATATCTAATTTTTCGAGAAGTTTATTTTTAATAATTTTTAAATTATAAAATAGCATATTCGATTCTGATTGTAATATTTGAAATATTTATTTAGCCTTCAAAATAAATACTCTATCTTCCTAATCTATCTCTAATCTTATTTTACTTTACTAAGCAAAATGATATTTAATACTGCAAGAACTCGGCAATGGCCTTGACATTGTTTAGAATGGTTTATGAAATAAGTCTTTAGTAAAAGACATACGCAATATACAATTTACGAGTTGATGTAAAAAAAGGAAATAAATTTCATTCTATCGTATCTCTATGCAAATTTTAAATCAGTACCTATATTCATTAAAATGTCCAAGAGTGTGCATTAAATATTTATTTTTCTTGTTATTTTTTACGTTGCGCTTTTTCGGCAGTTTCTTTGTACTTATTTTGAAATGGATATAATAAGCATATAACTTACTCCTTTTGCATAATGCACGATAAATTTCAATTATTATACAATCGTTTAATTAGCCATATGAGTTTGATATATTGATATTAAATATTAATAAACAATATTAAATTTTATATTAAAAATTTCTCATATTTAATGCATTATATGTAGATTAGGAATTATAAAATTAGTTTATCAAATAAAATATTCATAGATATATTCTAAAATAAGTTTGTACAAATGGAGATGCTAAAAAAGCAGGTACTTGATTACATATTATCATCATTATATTACAAATAAAGTTTTAATTTAAGAGAATGTATTTTTATGCAACTATATATATATATATATAGTACAAGATGTACATCTATAAAACTTGTGACACAAAACGTTGAAATTTTCAAATCGTTGAGATAAAAATTACTTTGTTTAATAATCTAATAAATAATAAAAAAATAAAATTTTATTTCAATCAGAAACTCTTTTCTGATATTTGAGCGCCAAACTATTTAACGGCGGTCTAGCCTTCAGAACTCCAAGATCAATGCGTGGCGGTGAGAGGACAGCTTTGGCACCGTTACGCTGTAATTCGTATTACAGGTAGTCTTCTCTTGTCGCACCACATATCTGGGAAAGTAATGAATGCGTTTTTTCTGCGCCGTCACGCACGGCGGCATCGTCACTACCAAGTCCGCTTATGAATCTTGCCTATCGACTCCGGAAAAAGACGTTCGTTCAGCAGATATTGTTGCAACGATCCCGACGATCTAGACGACGCCAATGTGTGACTCGAGCCATGCGTCTCGAAATAATTCTGCTCTCGAAATTTTCTCAAGTCTTCCACTTCTTGGGCCATGGAATCGTCAATTGCGAACCATCATTATGCTTCAAACATTGGTTTCTTCGCTCGCAATATTCCGACAAATTGTACTTTCTTGCGTATTCATCTTCGTTAAATTTCGCGGCCCTCTTCGGTTCACTCCTACAGCAACAAGGACAATCTTGTTTGCGTAATTGCGTTACTCTTTTACTTCGTGGCGGCGATTTCGAGGTAGGTCTTTCGCTTGACTTTGGTATTTGCGTCTTGGATTTAATAGTCTTTCGTAATGTTGACTTCGGCAACTTTCGCGGAGACACTTGAATTCCTCTGCTCGAAGTACAGGTGACATCGTCGGATTCGCTTCGTTCGCTCGCCAGTGAGTTTGCGGGAGCTGCCGGGGATGCTGGAAATGATTGCCTCTTATCGACATACTTGTGTTCGTTCAGCAATGTTGGCTCTTCATCAGAAATATCTTGCTTCTTCGGCCTTGTTCTGTGGTGGTAACTGGATGATCGCGGACATGTTCGCAAGCGATCTCCCTCGTCTCCAGTTTGTAATTCGCAGATTTTGTCCTGCACATTGCGAAGGAATTGAGATAGAGGCGTATAATCGATTCATTTTAACTCTCCTGAATGTTTCACAGTTGATTGGCGAAGTTAGAGCAGCCTTATTATCGTCGGATTCTCTCATCGTGGATTTGAGCTCAGGTTGACTTCTGCAATGGTGACAAGGGGAGGCAAGCTTACGTGAGTTCTTGATGATCTTGCGTGCACCTTGTTCACTCATAATTACAATAACATCCTTTACCGGTTTCTAGGCGCAGATTTCAAGCATGATCTCGTGGTTTCTTAGA